>CM029271.1:23918919-23961966 GCA_016920895.1 Vaccinium myrtillus
TAAACTAGTTGTTGATTTAATGTTGGTAGAGAGATTACAAAGTAGTTGGACGTCGTGCGAATGAAAATATTCCTGCTTAATACTAGTTTAAAACAAATCTTTACAACACTAATCTTGGCAATCCGGAGTCGAATATCGGACTTCGTCCTGAGCAAGTTAGGGCCTGAGGTACCTTAGCTTCCCAGAAGTAAACATCAGTGTGGCAAAGGGACGTGTAGAGGATCTTGATACGAACTTCCATTTTCTGGGGTGGTAAAACATCCACCTCCTCTATCACCAGTGGCTTCCCTGCTTCCCATGCCACCGCAGCTGCAACATAAATATGTTCAGCATTGTGTACATGTTCAGTGGGTTTATTCACATAAATCCACAGTAATAATTAAGGTTCAGCAATGCTATGTACCCGAAAATATACCTTTGAAAATTACCCGAAAGTGAATTCAGAGGTTCAAAGTCACTTGAATAATTATCTGATTCCGGGGTAATTTTCGGGCACCTTTTCAGGGTAATTAGTATTTTCCAATTAAGGTTAGGTTCTCTTGAATTTCCCAGACTGTTTAGGTATTTTTGTTTTTTAAATTCCTCTGGTGTTATTTTACTGAAGCTCCCCCAACCCATAAAAGTTCATGGAAAATTGAATGTTAATTTTCTAACAGAAAAACAACAAAAAAAAATTAACTTCTCTAATTTACGGGACTTTGGGACTAAATTATCTTTGGGATTGTGAAAGAATTTGGAAGAAAAGATATATTGCATTTAATACTTTATGTCACATCAGCCCTAGAATTTATATAAGAGGTGGGATCTTAACTATAGAAAGTCAATCATACTTGAACTTTTTTGAAGTCAATTTTATTTGATTTCCCGATCGCCTGAAACAAATACAGTATATAACTAAAATAAAAAGATTTAGAGGACATTTACCATCAGGTCACCCTTGGATCCCATAATTACCATCAGGTCAAGCCCAACTCTGAAAAATTTTCATCAACTCCCCAACCCGTATAAAATTGCTTAAATCATAGGGTACCCGATGAAAGTGCCTAAAATCCTCGGGTACCCTATGAAAGTGCCTAAACCACTAAACTCTATAATAGAAAAGTGCACCCTAGACCTAAACTCTAGGGTACCCTACAACTAGGGTACCCTTATGACTAGGGTACCCTACGACTAGGGTACACTAATCGTAGGGTACCCTATGAAAGTGCCTAAAATCCTAGGGTATCCTACGATTAGGGTACCCCATGAAAGTGCCTAAAATTCTAGGGTACTCTATGAAAGTGTCTAAACCACTAAAACCCTATAATAGGAAAGTGCACCCTAAACCTAAACTCTAGGGTACCCCTATGACTAGGGTACCCTAGTCATAGGGGTACCCTATGAAAGTGCCTAAAATCTTAGCGTACTCTATGAATGTGCGTAAACCAGTAAAACCCTATAATAGAAAAATGCACCATAAACTTAAACTCCAAAAAAGAGTGACTTACCTTAGTGGTAATTAAAAAAAATGACTTACCTTAGTGGTAATTTAAAAAAATGACTTACCTTAGTGGTAATTTAAAAAAATGACTTACCTTATTGGTAATTAGACATCTCTTTTCTAGACCTAGAGGTAATAATCTCATAAATTAGAAATATTGATAAGTCAAAATGGAAAGATTTTTATCTTTTCGAAAAAAAAATTCCAAGTTCAGTAAACATTATTTTACTTTTTCAATTTATCCCGCTGGAACAAATCTGAAAAATCAAACATATTGATTACATAATAACGAACAAAACAAAAAAGATAGTAACTAGCTTAAAAATAGTTAATTCAGGGGTGTTCCAGTAACAAAAACCTGTTTTTTTCAAACTCCGACATGCGCCATTCTCTCACAACACATCACATAAAAACGTGAAAATCAATTTTTCAAAAAGCAGGTTAGTAACACCCTCAGTCCAAACTCCTCCTTCCTCTCTAATTTCCTTTCCCTTGGTGAATCTCAAATCAAAAAGTAAAAGAGTACAAGCAAAAGACAAATAATTGTGATTCTGTTTCTATCATTTTCATTTTTTTATTTTTATTTTTTTTTTTATTTTTTACAGTCTTACAGAGGTGGGTCTGTTCAATAGACAAGATGTAAAAAGAACACCAAGCAAAAACCCATTTCAAGAAAGCTGATAAAGACAGAAGCATAATAGACACTTGACCCTAACATGGCCAATAATCCCGCCCAATCAACTGAAGTTTTCATGCCAGGAATGTTATTTTCACCTGTAATAATCAGCTTTTTTAACTTACATTTTCACCCAGGAATATAATTACTTTCCATGCCAAATTGATGAAGAACAGTGGATTCTAGCATGTACCTTTGCACCGAATGACCTGACCAGTGGAGAGAAACGACGTCATTTTCTTGAATATGCGGGATAGATGTGTTTCTTTTCAAATCTTGTGCGAAGAAATTGGGTTGAGGCCAGGGCGTGATGTATATATACATGGTGGGAGAAAAAGAAAGTCAGATGTATCAACCGGCATATGGATAAGTTCAATTGATTCACGGGTTTGCTTCTCACGTAATTGAACAGATTTGATTCTTAGAACCAAACGCCAAGAAAAAATTAGTTAAAATTAGTTAAAATATGCATAAGTTGATCCGAACACCAATAACAATTTAATCTGGTAAAACCAATCAGTACGGGAAAACACATTTACTATTGGAAATTAATATTAGCACCCCTCAAATTTACGTTATTGTTAATGACACTTCAAAAGAGGTGTGCCAATATCAATCATTATATGGACTTGATATTGGCACTCCTATTTTAGAGTGTCATCAACAACTTTGGAAGTGGCAATATCAGTTTTCTTAGTATTAATATTTCTTAATAGAGTCTTTCTTCGACAAAGACATGATATAGGAGTTAATCATGGAAATAGGAAACAAACTAATTCTTTAATGCCAAGAGGACAAATCACCTACACATTTCAAAAATACCCCCGCTAGCCCATGAAAGTGCCTAAACCCCCCCAAACCCTATGAAAGTGTCTAAACCTCCAAACCTAATGAAAGTGCCTAAACCTAAACCCTATGGTATCCTATGAAAGTGCCTAAAATCCTAGGGTACCCTATGAAAGTATCTAAATCACTAAAACCCAATAATTGGAAAGTGCACCCTAAGTGCCTAAATCCAAAATGCCTAAACCCACTATACCCTACCCTAAAGAGCCTAAATCTCTTGAAATTTAACCCCCAAAATTGAAGAGAGATAACTAATTTTGTCCCACTCATGAATATGAGAGAGAGTGAGAGAGAGAGAGAGAAAGAGAAAGTGACGGGTGGGTAGCAATTTCAAGGTTACTCGGTCGGCAGTAGGCCAGTAGCATGACATCGCTTTCAAGGTTTAAGATCAGCAACAAAGTAGAAGTGACGGGCTGAGGCACTGCAGCAGCTTTCCTTTGTAATTGTTTTTTTTTTTTTATCATTAAGGGTGTTTTTGTCTAGTATTGTTTTTGAATCCTTAAAAATTTCACATCAATGTATTAGAGACCTTAAAATAAGATAAACTGAACTAAATACCTTTTAAAGCCTCAAACTTAGCCTTGAGGCCAATTTTTTGTTCTTAATATTTCATACCTACTTGTATGTTTCTACTAGAAGAACGCAAACAATAATAATATAATATCCCCTTTGTCTTTTCCACTCTGTTATACTACCACGGTGCCTCTTGGTTTTTTGCTTGCATAGAAGCCACCTGTCCCTATTTATTAAAGTACTACATTGTCCTCCATCGACTACCTACTTCCAGACACCTAAGTAGGAGTAGATTTTCGTTCACTCTATTCCCATTCCCATTAAGTGGGTGTTTGGGAGCCTACTTTTTAGCTTTTGATTTTTAATTTTTTGGCTTTTTGGTTTTTGGTCAAAATGAGTTTTGGATGTGGGAGGAGTGTTTGGGAGAAATGTGCAGAATGTGTTTTGGAAAGGGAAAAGGAGAAGTAGAAATCAAAAAACAGCTTCTAACCTATTTTTGATTTTTGGCTTCTATCTTCAAAAACGGAAAAACAGTTTTTGGTAAAACAACTTCTGGGTGTGTTGGCCAAACACCCAGAAACCAAAAAGGAGAAATCGAAAAATCAAAAAACAGTCGGCCAAACGGCCTCTAAATACTAGTTGGAAATTGGAACAACCGGTGATTTTTATGAAAGGGGAGCTTGATGTCCCTTCGGCAGGGTTGCGGTGCTCGACAAATGGGCATTGTTCCGAGTTTAAAAATGTGTTTTGAATCGTTCATTCTGTGAAACTTGTTACATAACAAACTTGTAAAAAATTGAATCTTTAAGATACTAGTAACTCGTCGAACGAACCACATTCTTGGAGTGTTATAAATGTCCAAAAAACTGTAGTGTGGAACAAAACTAAAACGTCAATAAATGATGAATGCTTCAGATCACATTTATTAGATCATTCAGAAATTTTTTCTAGTTTCCATTAAAAATAAGTCTTTTTAGTTAGTTTGTGGAAGAATTTGATAAATAATTTTTTGTGATTCTATAACGTTGATAAATGAATAAATTATCTTTCCGTTGTACACAAGAAACAAAAATACCAAAAATATCTAATACGATATGGGACAAGTCAATTTTATTCAGTTACTGGTTTCTTGCCCTAAAGAATTTGATGAATTTTGTTTGGTTGGTTCAAGTAACGTTGATAAAGAAGGATTATTTTTGGTCTCCAAATAAGCACCACTCCTGAATCCTGATAAGGAATATGAGTTTTTTATTCATCTTTCAGTTAAAGAAAGTCAACATTATCCTCACTTTGATTTTGAAAATTGAAATAGTGGGACCCACTTTTTGGGTAATAATGTGGATTAAGTTTGTAGTGAAACCCTCTTTTAATTAGAGTGAACAAAATCATTCTCAGAATATGAAGACGGCTCAATTTTTGTACGTGGTTAATCACTTTTTGACGGGGGCTTAATGTGGAAAATTTACTTGGGACCCACTTTTTGGGTAATAATGTGGTTAGTTTGTAGTGGGACCCACTTTTTTCCCACGAGTCAGAGTGAGAATAACGCTCAATCCTCTTTTAATTAGAGTGAACAAAATCATTCATCTTACGTAAAAGATAAGTGTCTTGAATGTAGGGATATTTATTCGAAAAGTTATTAAATGGATAATTGTGATTTTCTTGACGTGAACGAAAGAGTGTCTTAAATGTAGGATAATTGTAGTGGCCCCGTTGATTCTTTAACGAACTGGCCCCCCGAATCCGGTTAATCCGGCCTTCCAGTACGTCAATTTTACCTCTTTTCATTTAAGAGGATTAACTCTGACCCGATACTTTCTTCCTATCTCAAGCATTCAACATCCTTCCAAACTTCACTTTTTTATTTTCAAACATTATTTATATTGAACTTACACTGTGAACATCTTTTGTATTATAGGAGTACTAATTTGATTAATTATAAATGTGCATATTCACAATCTTTTTTTTTTTTTTTGGAGAACAAAAAAAAATTATAAATCCCATTTCCGGATCTGCTTTTTTTTTTTTTTACAAAAAAAAATAAAAATTACTCTTTTCGAAGTCGGTCTCTAGCACGTGCTATGCACATGCTAGGTACGAATTATCACATGCTGTTAAATTTACTAACAAGAATGATAAATATTACAGTATATTAAAATAGTTTAGACATGCGATTATTATCAAAAAGTGGATATGGATGGTTTTGATATTCTATGCACTGGTCGCAATAAATATACGTCGACAAAAATAAACCTAAACCCGTTATTTATCGAAGGGCAAAATGCATTTTATCTACGTACCTATGGTTTGCCCGAGTTGCACATGACCTCCCTCAGGTTTAAAAATGACCACTTCGCCTCCTCGTGGTTTTGGACTAAAGTGCAACATTAACTCCGTTAACAAAAAATGCTAAATGACTCTAGTACCCTTGTACTTTTTACCTATATCTTCCATCTCCTCTCTCTATCTCTCTCACTACATTTATGTATCTACATCTTCTCTCTTCCCTCACTCTCTCTCGCAAGAAAAATGATATATTGACAAATAAAATTTCAATACATTTTGTCCAATTATATTACACTAATTCATTTTTATTTTTCTGTTTTTATCATAATTTTCAGAATTAATTAAATTTCAATCAAATTTTTACCAAAACTCTTTGACTTTTAATTGTTTTCACAAACAATGCCTATTTTTTGTGACCAAATTTTGAAAAAAATATATTTAGAAAATCAAAAAATACCCAGAAACATAAACTTGTTTGACCCAGATCACCAAATTCACAGATTTTAGAAAATCAAAATTTTCAAAATCATAAAAACCGTTAAAAAAAAAAGATAATAGACTATTGAAGAAAGACCAGTTAAAATGGAAAAAAAAATGTTAGATGAAAAGAAAATCAATCTAGGGATTTTGATAATGATTATACTTTTTTCATTTTAAAATTGTCCACATTTGAAAATAGTTTGTCAATTTTCTCTTTTATCCTTGTCTTCAAATATTTAATTAACAAATCAATCATGATTGAAAGGTAATATTGACAAATAAAATTTCAATACATTTTGTCCAATTAAATTACACTAATTCATTTTTATTTTTCTGTTTTTATCATAATTTTCAGAATTAATTAAATTTCAATCAAATTTTTACTAAAAACAAAAACTCTTTGACTTTTAATTGTTTTCACAAAAATGCCTATTTTTTTGTATTGTTCAATAAAAAAGACAAAAAAAAACGATCTTTGGCAGAAAATAAAAACACCCAGAAACATAAACTTCTCGAGAACCCAAGTCACCAAATTCACAGATGAGATCTAGAAAATCAACGATTTGGGAATTTGGTAAAGGAAATCCGGAAAAAAAAAAAAGGGCTTAACGATATTGCAGGGTTCACAAAGTTAAATTGATGGGATCTGAATAGTGGCTTCAATCTTTTTGGGTTGGGTGCCACACGAATGATCCAAACCGTTCATTAATTTTAAAATAATACTTTTAGTTATTCTAGAAAAAAATCAACTCAATTCGATATACGTAAAATGTTAATCCAATATACCCATATTTCATTCAGAATTCAGGGACCTAAATTCTGAATGGAACATGACAATATTGAATCAACAACTTACGCATGTACAATTGGGATGATTTTTATATGAATAATAGAAAAATCATTTTAAATTAATGAACAGTTCGGATCTTTGTGTGGAACCTAAAAGTGAATCCCACAAGACATCGGTACGATTCTTACCCCTCGAGTCTGAACCCGTAGCTTTATGACTTTTATTAGGGGTGTACACGGTCCGGATCGGATCGGATTGGCATGAATCCAATCCTAATCCGCGAGTCACAGTTTTTAGAAAATCCAATCCGTGTCCGGACCAAAAGTCTCACGGTCTAGTTCCAATCCGATCCGCGAGTCACGAATCAGTTCTGGTTTTATCCACGGATTACATGTCATACGTAAATAAGTAACAAACAGTTTGATTAAAATAAAATCCCAAAAAATTCCAAGTAGAAAACAAAGAGACCTTAGATGGAGCACGTAATGGAGCCACAACTAGGGCCTAAACAAGTACTAGTAGAAGCATATAGCTTAGTTCAGTTACATAGTGGAATAGAAACAAAGACAGTTTAATAAAAAAAAAATTGTGAACAACTACTAAATTCATCAAAGTCCAATACAAATTGACAATATTTATTGGAGATAAAAGTATTACTCTATATCAAATTGACAATATTTATAAAAGTGATAAAATTATTTATATATACATAAAATATATTTTTTTACTTTTTATCAAATTGACAATATTTATAAAAGTGATAAAATTATTTATATATACATACATATATATATTTTTTAAAATTATATATAATAAAAATCTCACCTTAATTTAAGGATCAAGAGAACCGGTACAAAATTGTCGGCAAAAATCAAAATTTAGCATTATGGATAATTCTAAGGGTCACGATTTATTATTTTGAATCATTTCGTGGACTCACTTTTGGGTCCCATGGTTAAAATTCATAACGTTCATTCGGAAAATGATCTTCGAGGGTCCTCAAGAAATCATCTCAATCGGATTCTTAGATTTTTGATCCAAAACTCCTAACTTTTATAATCCATATGGGGAAGATTGACAAGCTAGCACCTTAATTTAAGCCATCAAGAGAACGGTACAAAATATTGTCGGCAGATTGCCAGCCTACCAGGACAAAGCTTATCCGAACCATGATTTAGCATTATGGATAATTCTAACAAAGGGTACAATATAAGGTGCTTGACGTCTTGCACTATTGACATTATCAACTCAAAAAAAAAGGTGTAGGAATAAAAATGTACAGATCATTTGGGGACTTTGAGTGGGGTTTTGGGTCCCATACAAAAGGTCCGAACCGTTCATTCATCTTAAAATGATCTTCCGAGTTCGGGTTGAACTTGAACCTCAATAAATCTCTCAATCGGAGTTGATTAGGTGTTTGATGAACCCTGGGGTCAAAAAAACTCCTAATACGGTTCATTCTAAAATTTTTAGTAGAAACTCCTATGTAAGGAGTTTTGGATCAAGTACTTTATGCATGTCCGATTGAGCTGATTTCTTTTGATGCCTTGATTATTGAAAATTATTTTAAGATGAATGAACGGCTCGGTTTTTGTTTGTATGGGACCCAAAAGTGGGTCCCCGAGGAGATCTCTACATTTGCAGTTTATGGGCACAGAAACAACATAACAATAACATTACACAATATCAACGCACGTGATGTTTCAGCCGAATGCACTATTGACATTATCAACTCAATTTGGGTTTGGAAGTTGTTTCACGGTTCATTTTACTTTTGTGTTCAAGACTTTTGTTCCAGTGGAAGTTGTTCCTTTGAATTTGTCCTTTTAATTCTTGGTTTTGTCTTTATTTAATTTTCTTTTACGTTTATTAATTTTGCGCTAAATTTGTATGGATTATGGATTCGTTTTTCGGACGTTAGGAACAAAAAAAGTAAAAAATTATGAGAATTACCTAAATTGTGTGGCAAATATCCAAGAAAAAGCCAAAAAAGGTAGTTCAGTTGTGTGAATGAAATGATCTGGAGTATTACGTGGCCCTACTCGAGAACCACTCAATCATCTTGTTCGGATGGGTTTCCAAAACCCAGTCCTCAATTCAAAACTAGTGGGCCCCTCTGAAAATTAGGGCATTTTTCTCTCCTTTCATTTCGGGAAACACTCTCCTAAGTGCACAAATGGTGAAATAAATCGGTGTAATCTACTTCGGAGTCCCAATTTTCAGAGGCTCCCACTGGTTTTGAATTAGGGACTGGGTTTTTGAAACCCATCCGAACAAGGCCAATAATTACTCATTAGACACAACCATACAACCTTAGGCGTGCCCATGGAGAGAGCAATTTTGTTCACCCTCCTTAAAAGAGGGTGAACAAAACTTTCTCTTTATTGGTTGAATTGGTGTGGAGCCCCCACCACAAAATGATGTAAACGCTACTTCGCAATACACTTTTGTAGCGTAGCGTGACATCATTTGTTAATGGGCCCACATGTTTCAACCAATAAGAGAGTTTTGTTCACCATCTTTTAAGGAAGGTAAACAAAATTGCACTCGCCCATGGACAAATGGTAACAGTATCTTGACTTTTTCATACCATTATTCTATTCCATGTAACATCCACCGATTATGTGTCATCAAAAACCAACAACACCAGTAATACCACGAACCAAAACCAGGGAACGGTTTTGGCATCACCAAGTGACAAGTGTAGTCTTAAAACAACTGTTTGTAAAAGGGTTCCCTTGAAATAATAGAGTATAAATACTCCAGAAAGGGGTGATCCCTTCCCATTCTCATACAAACACCTTCAAAGAGTTCTAAGCCTACCCTCTGTTTTTCGTTTGTCTAGTTGAAACCAAGGAAAGGAAGAGATGTCGAGCACTGTTGGTCAAGTCATAACTTGCAAAGGTTTGTATGGCTTATGTACTATCTGTAATCATCCAATTGATCCTTCACTTTTGATTTGCCTCTTTTGATTCTAAATCACAGACGGGTTTCGTATATTTTCTGTAATCATCCAATCTTCTCATTGATCTTCACGTTTGAGTTGTTTCTTTTTATCTCTCTGTTTTTGTTAGTTTGCTGTTCTAAATTTTTCTAAATCCTGCACCACGGGTTAGATCACAGAAGGAAATTAGTAATCTGGTGAGGGGATTAGAGAATGGGACAGATCAATGATAATTGAGGAATGTAAGTTTGGATCCAAGATTTGCGGATGGATAATGGAAAATGAACTAAAAAAAGCTAAATTGAAATCACCTCACGATCCAAACATATCCTTATGTGTTCTTTTGAGAATATGATTTTGTTGAATGCTACCATCGGTAAAAAAAAGTGTGAGTCTCGTCACAGACTAATCTCGATATTATCAAAAAGTGTATTGATTCCATGAAACTTACACAATTTTCACGAATCAAAGTGAGGATAACGTTCACTGGGTAAATAAAATCGGACTCGTTCTTTCGTTCTTTGACGGGATTTTCCTCGTTCTGGTAAAATATTTCCTGAGTATATGAAAAATTTATTGGTCAATAATCCCATCTTCATTTTGGGTTTGCAGCTGCTGTGGCATGGGAAGCAGGGAAGCCACTGGTGATAGAACAAGTGGAGGTGGCGCCACCGCAGAAGATGGAGGTTCGTCTGAAGATCCTCTTCACCTCTCTCTGCCACACCGATGTTTACTTTTGGGAGGCCAAGGTAATTAATTCATAATTAACATTCATTTATCAGATATAAATAAAATGATCTGTTCCATGATGATCAATGCATTCCGTGAAACTAAAAATGGTTTTGGTTCGATCTTGCAGGGTCAGAACCCTTTGTTTCCTCGAATCCTCGGGCATGAGGCAGGAGGGTGAGTTGATTTTCTTTCCAAGATAAATTTATGAACGAGAATTCTTAGGCCATCTTCAATTCTAACTCTTTTGTTCCTTAATTTTATCATCAAATGATGTAATAGTTCATTCTTTTGATGAGAAATTTGTTATCGCTCGATTTGATAAACATATCTGATGAAAGGACTCTTCTTTTGTGGGGGGGTTTTTTTTTTTTTAGGATTGTGGAGTGTGTTGGGGAAGGAGTGACCGAGCTTGCACCGGGAGACCATGTGCTTCCGGTGTTCACTGGAGAATGCAAAGAATGTGCTCACTGTAAGTCCGAAGAGAGCAACATGTGTGATCTCCTCAGGATTAACACTGATAGGGGAGTGATGATCAATGATGGAAAATCAAGATTCTCAAAAGATGGAAAACCTATTTACCATTTTGTTGGAACATCCACCTTCAGCGAGTACACGGTGGTACATGTTGGCTGTGTTGCCAAGATTAACCCTCTTGCCCCTCTCGACAAAGTTTGTGTTCTTAGCTGCGGAATCTCCACAGGTACTAAACAATGACAATCTCATTTTAGAAGCATTTTAGTTTAGTGTCTCCACTTTTTTTTTTTCAAAACAGTTTCGACAAACTTGAAATTGATTATGTTGGTTTTGTCGGTAAGGAATTTTATAGATGAGTAATTCAGGAACCGTTTGGCATTTGTCAAACAAGTTTTCTGTGTTCTCCGAAGAAAGCGAACCGGAAATAGAACCAAAAATCAATACCAACTGGTTTTGCTGATATTGAGTTGATTTGCTGAAGAGTACTCTTTTGTTTTGATAGGCTTTGGTGCAACTGTGAATGTTGCCAAACCAAAAAAGGGCTCAACTGTGGCTATTTTCGGATTGGGAGCAGTAGGCCTAGCAGTGAGTTTCTCTAGTTTCAATTCAACTACTTGGTTCTGTTAAGAAAATCCATCATATCAGAATATGATCTATAATTGTAATTTTGTGTGGTTAGGCTGCTGAAGGGGCTAGAGTTTCCGGTGCTTCCAGAATTATCGGTGTGGATTTGAATCCAAATAGATTTGAGCAAGGTACCTAATACTATTAAAGGATCAAATTTATGTTTTGATTTTTTGCATTATTAATGTGACTTATTAGAATGTATCTTTGTTCCATTCAGTTTTTGAAATCCCCTTATAAAAAAAGTCCAATATATGTAAAACTTGCAACGCTCACGTTTGCCCATTCCGTTCTCTTTACATTCACTCCTTTCGCAGCAGAAACCTTATTTCAATATGAATAGGAATGATGAGAATGAACAAGTGCATCATACAATTATATGCAATACGTGATCATTGCGATTCAATCATTCACATGCCAGTTGAACACAATTTACCTTGGTTTCTAATGTGCCTGTTCTCTCTATAACAGCAAAGCAGTTTGGTGTGACAGAGTTTGTGAACCCCAAAGACTATAACAAGCCAGTTCAAGAGGTATTTTTCTGTACTTTTTTAAGTTGACCATTTCCTTGTATTTTATCAGCATTGCATCCGTATCTTAATCAAGTTCCTTCTTGTTCTTGCCCATTCTTCAGGTGCTTGCTGAGATGACCAATGGAGGAGTCGACAGAAGCGTCGAATGTACGGGCCACGTTGATGCCATGATTTCAGCATTCGAAAGTGTTCATGATGTGAGTTTCCCCTTTTCCAGCACTTCCATTATCTCAACTAACATATAAATGAACAACACTGTTTCGGTGTTCTCCTTTTTTTGATGCTATGAGGTTTTAATTTATTAACAACGTTCCAAACTTTTACCAATTATCTCTTCTTCATCTCCTCCTACCGAGCGTATACTCTTTCTTATACGCATTCATACATATACGCGTGCTAATGAAAACAATATGCAATAACAGGGTTGGGGAGTTGCTGTTCTAGTTGGAGTCCCCCACAAAGATGCTGTATTCAAGACACACCCTACGAATTTCCTTAATGAAAGGACACTAAAGGGCACCTTCTTTGGAAACTACAAACCCCGGTCAGATATTCCCGCTGTCGTAGAAAAATACATGAACAAGGTGAATTTCCAAACTAAACTTTAAGCAAATCTATACCCATAAATTGTAGCCCGCCCTTGATTTCTAATTTCTAGTAACATTTGCAGGAACTTGAACTGGAGAAGTTCATCACTCATCAAATCCCATTCTCGGAGATCAACAAGGCATTCGATCTCATGCTCAAAGGGGAAAGCATTAGATGCATTATCCGCATGGAGCATTAGAATGGAAGGGAATCCCGGGCATCCGATGCAATAGAGCTTTTCATCTTTTGTGAAAGGACAATAAAAACCTATCGGTCTTGATGTTTCTTTTATCAGATACTCTCTTCTAAGCATAGCAGTTTTGTGTGTTTTTCCTTTCCTTGTTATGTTTCTGTTACTTGTAATAAAAGTGTGTGCTTAATCTGTTTCTATGGCCTGGTTCTTATAATCTGTTGGTAAAAATATGGAAGGTAGTGCAAAGTATCCAGATACTAACTGGTTAAAAATGCCATTTCACTTCGGAAATCCAATACCAAAGATTGCTATCGAAGCAGAAATAGAGCTCATTCGCGGTTTTTGGCACGTACGTTTGGATTCTCCGGTAAAATAAAAGTTAAAGCAAATAGTAACACTTTTTCATTGGATTCCTCCACCCAATCTAGTCCCAGAGGTGGAAAAAGCAATGGAAAAAATCAAGGGAACAAATTCTTACTCGGTTTCACATCGATTTTTAAGTTGTTGTATTCCAAGAAAATTTTCATGACTTCGACTGTCTGTTTCAACATTCAGAAGAATGCCATCGAAAACCAGCTCTCCATTTCTATTTGTGATTAGCAAGACTTGGCATCTTCCTACCTTGGCTTGAAATATGGAGGTTTCATAATTTTTTAATAGTTCACATGGTCAATTGACCTCCCCAATTTTTACATCCACTGAAACCTCCCTCTCCGATCATAGCTTTGGAGAAGTCAATTTTTTTGAAAGAGTTGTTTTCAAATGGTCACTTATCCAAATCAAAAGAGATGTGGCATTGGCTTAAAAAAATGCAGTGCTGAAGCCATGCCAAATTCATGAGATTTGGTTTCTCATTTTGCAGTTGGCTTGGAGCATTCTTCCACTTCAAATTTGAGCCTGTTTTTGAAAGAAAAACAAAGGGGCATCCCCTACAAACGAAACGGAGCAGAACCAAGCTAAGACAAACCTATACTATACAGCAGATTCAAAAGAAAACTCGCAAAAATAGTGCAGGCTCTACACAATCTGCTCTCTAGTACATTCAAGGATTCGGTGTTCATTATCAAAAATACTCTCATTTCCTGCCTTCAAGATGTCGTACACAGAACTTGACATGGCTAATTTGTACAAATCTGAGTGAAAGCCATTGTTCTTCAGGTTATGGATTGCCCAAGTAAACTCCTGCTCCCAAACTTCTGGTTGCCACCTAAGATTTGATAACTCCGGTTGGAGATCGATGCTCTTAGTGTTTTGGTTGCAATTATTAGGCTACAAGGGCATTTATATAGGAAACCTGAACCAATACCGGGGAACTCCACCGATGAGAGATGGAGGTGGTTGTAGGAAAAGCAGTGCTAAAAACACTAATCGAATGTGTAAATTCTGGAAATTAACAAGTACACGAATTACTTGAAAAAAATAAAAATAGAAAACCGAGGCGTGTTTTTGACACAGTTTCCTTAAAGCAAATTTGCCGCCTCACCATGAGTGTTTGAGGTTTTGATCAACGTTTGCCTTCTAGGATACAACGGCTTCAAACGATCAGTCAATAATACCTACTGCCTCACCTACTTGCATTAATTTTTTAACTTTAATATGCCTTTGTTTTCCTCTTAATGAAGTTCTCTACATTGCCAAAGAAATACTATCAAACATCGCCCATCTAGGATGGCAATCTCGACCGAACTGTACCGAACTAATTGATGCAGTTTTTAACCAATTTTATAACCGTGGTCTTAGTTTTGGTTTTTGATCTAGAAAAACCACCCAGTTCGGTTCCTCTTTCATATGACAATTACACAGAAAATCGAACCGGATTGTAACCTTAACCGAACCACTAGATAATTACGCAAATACTCTTATTATATAGAATTACTGTATATAGCATGAGGAGTACTCAGTTATGGTAGCAGAACCTACTTCGTATTAGGGACACGATTGGTTAGGTGTCAAAAAGTATTAGAGACCGCATGCTACCGTCGCAACGTACTAGCGGTATTATATATGTACCCATCAATGTCAGGCTAAGAGTAGAAAATACCAGTGTCCCAAAATACCATGAACCAAAACAAGGGACCGGTTTTACCAAATTATAGGAATCTTAATCTTAGTAGTGGTATTAGTTCCTTAACTTCCTTGTTTTCTGGTACAGTTGCGAGTTTGATCCGAAAATAGTGATATGCTAATTTAAGTAACCTTCTATTTAAGTACTCTTTTTTTTCTAGCATATCTTTGTTTCTCTCATACGTTATTATATCCATCGGCCCGGGCGACCGCTCTACTCAAGTTTCAAAATTTTCTTATAAACTGGTGTTAGGCTATATGCTACGCACGTAACCGCATGCTCATTGTTCTTGAGATGAACTGCTTCATTTTTAGTTTTTTTAAAATATATATTACTTTCCTTTTTTTGAATTTTTTTTAGAAAATAATTATAAAGAGAGATTAGGTAAGTCTGGAAATTTTTACGATTGCATTTGGTGGAACTGTGATTATGTGAACAAATCAAATGGTAATTCATGGTGCAATTTCGCACACTTGAGCTTAGATTTTTTTTCCCCTTCATTTTTTAATTCTCTTCCTAATTAAACTTAATAAAAAAACCCAAACCAAAACCCTCAACGAAAACCCATCTATGAATTACCTAATAGTGTCCCAACTACTAATAGCTTACACACAGGGGAAAAAAAGTACTAAAAGAAGGACGTAGACAGAAATAAGGGACAAGAAGCAGGTGGGGAAAGAAGAAAAAAGGGAAAACCAGAAATAAGAAAAAAGAAGAAAAAGGAGCACTGTGTTCATTCTTGTCCCCCCAAAATTCCAGAAATGCTCATCGACATATGGACAAAACCCACGTCAAAAAAAGGACGTAGATGGATAATCTCGAAAGTTTGGTAAGGACAATACGGTAACCATGCAAAACCTAACAAGATGACCTAAATACCTCTCCTTAAAAAAGCACATCACCTTCAATTGTAGAAAAACAAGGGTACTTTGGTCATTTCCCTCACATAATGGCAAAGCCACCACCAATTTCCTTATTATACAAGTGTGTTGATATAGTAATAACTAATAATTTTTTAAAAGTTTTACGGCTATATATATGGGTATATCCGTCTATTAAATTATTTCGTTCCACGCTCGAATCCGCTGACTGTTAATATGTTCACTGGGGAATGCATGCCTACTTTGATTTACTATTTCTGCTACCTCTTCCCTGGGCGAATTCAAGCATTTGCATCTTCTTCTTTTTTCCGGTAGTTTACTATTTGTGCTTCATTTTCCTGTGGGTTTTGTGGAATTGGATGGGCTAATAATGGCTTCACCATTCTGGGTTGCAGCCGCCGTGGCACGGGAAGCAGGGAAGCCACTGGTGATTGAAGAAGTGGAGGTGGCGCCACCGCAGAAGATGGAGGTTCGTGTGAAGATCCTCTTCACCTCTCTCTGCCACACCGATATGTACTTTTGGGATCCCAAGGTAACTAAATTTCAGTCGGTATTCATTTCCTTGTACTATTAGATTTGATAGATGACTTGTTCCATGATGTTTGCTTCGATTTCCATAAATGCCAATTTCAGTCTGTTTCTTTTAAATATTGCAGGGTCAGAATCCTTTGTTTCCTCGAATCCTCGGACATGAGGGAGGAGGGTGAGTAATTTTCTTTCAGAGAATATCTCAATGGCCATTGGAAATTTTGATGATGGTTGGAGATGCCTTCATCAACAATGCACTTCCAATGCCAAAATTGCAACGGCATCTCTAATCGCCGAAATTTTATTTGTATGTAGAATTGTGGAGAGTGTTGGAGAGGGAGTGACAGATCTTGCACCAGGAGACCATGTGTTGCCAGTGTTCACTGGTGAATGCAAAGAATGTGCCCACTGCAAGTCTGAGAACAGCAACATGTGTGAACTGCTCGGTGTTAACTCCGACAGGGGAGGGATGATTCACGATGGCAAATCAAGATTCTCAAGCAATGGAAAGCCCATTTACCATTTTCTTGGAACATCCACCTTCAGCGAGTACACAGTGGTCCATGTTGGTTGTGCTGCCAAGATCAACCCGCGTGCTCCTCTCGACAAAGTTTGTGTTCTTAGCTGTGGAATCTCAACAGGTGCCAGACAATGGGAGCCTAATTTTTGTATAAAATCAGTTTGCCGATGTTTACATTTTTGGTTGCTCGTATTTCGAATGGAAGATTCGAAAACACTACTCGTAGTTATATTGTCCACATTTTTGTGCCGAACACAAAATTCAAAAAACATGAAAAACAATCTTTGTGGTGTTGCTTAAAGGGGTTTGTTTTCAAAAACAGTGCACGTGAAAAGTTAACTGTTGCCAAACAAGTTTTCTTTGTTTGACAAAAAAAGAATTGAAAAAAAGGAAGATAAGTCAAAAGTTTTGCATGATGCCATTTCTGATAGACAAGCTTTCGCATTTCCGTTTGGATAGGCTTTGGTGCCACCGTGAATGTTGCAAAACCAGAAAAGGGCTCAACGGTGGCAGTTTTCGGGTTGGGAGCAGTTGGCCTAGCAGTGAGTTTCTCTAAATGCTTATTGCCCTATACGTACTTTGTTGTTATCAAAATCTACCAGACGCGTTATATAATCTCGTTAATTTCGTCTGTCAGGCAGCAGAAGGCGCCAGAGTATCCGGTGCCTCAAGGATTATTGGTGTGGCCGATCAAAAAAAAAAAAAGGATTATTGGTGTGGATATGAATCCAAACAAATTTCAGCTAGGTTGGTGCTCCCATTAACGGTTTGATTTATATTTGCATTACCTGAAACAATTTTCCTTGTCATAAATCACCGCAACTTCTCTTGATTCCATTAAGATTTAACACACATGTGACTAATCCAGAGTAGTTTCATAACTCTCCCAAAAGTTGATTTCATTTGGAACACCAGTCATTGCCACAATCATTGTGATTTATAGACCTTGGTAATTTCTAACATGGATGTTCTTTGTATAACAGCAAAGCAGTTTGGTGTGACAGAGTGTGTGAACCCAAAAGACCATAACAAACCAGTTCAAGAGGTACTTTTCTGCACCTCTATTTTGCAATTTGAACCATTTCCCTTGCATTTTTCAGTACTTTGGTCAAGTTTCTTAGTGTTCTTGACTCTCTCTTCAGGTGTTAGCTGAGATGACTAATGGAGGAGTCGACAGAAGCATTGAATGTACGGGACACATTGACGCTATGATTTCTGCATTCGAATGCGTCCATGAAGTAAGTTTTCCAAATCTTAAATCTTCTATTATCTATACCAACGTATAAAATGAGAAGACCGGTTTGGTGCCGAAATTTATCCCCCAAACCACATCTCTCTAAATACTACTTCAGTAATATAAATGCTTCAAGTTTGTTTGTGAACGGTTAGAAGTCCGGTTTCATGTTGATTCATATAGATGTGTACACCTATATGAGTATATGTACATACAGAATATATACTCCTACATAACAAGGTTAGAGCTGATAGACAACAAACTTACCACCATATCAGGGCTGGGGTGTAGCTGTTCTGGTGGGAGTCCCCCCCAACGATGCTGTATTCAAGACAAACCCTCTGAATTTCCTAAATGAAAGGACACTCAGGGGAAGTTGCTTTGGAAACTACAAACCCCGGTCGGACATTCCTGGTGTCGTAGAAAAATACATGAACAAGGTGAATTCCCAAATTCTGGCTTCACTTTGAGGAAATCTATTGTCCGTAATTTCACATTTAATTGGTCCAAAATTTCAAATAATGTTTGCAGGAACTTGAGCTGGATAAGTTCATCACTCATCAAGTCCCTTTCTCAGAGATCAACAAGGCCTTCGACTACATGCTTAAAGGGGAATGCATTAGAGGCATTATCCGCATGGAGCATTAGACTGAAAGGGTACCCGATGCTGCGATGCACTTGAGTTTTTCATCTTTTGAAATACTGCTAATAAATATCCGTGGTATCCGTGTTGTACCTTTTATGTTTTGAGTTCAGAAAACGTGTTTTTGCCCGTGTCGATGGGAAACAGAGAGGACTGCTGGAGGACCTGATCTATCCACTCAGCAATTCATCCGGTGACTTCACGGTCGCCAAAGAAGCCCCAAGAAGCATCAAACATTTCCGATGAGATCGACAACTTGTTTCAAGAACAAGAAAAATGGTGCTTGTCTTTTTTTTTTTTTTTTTTTTTTTTTTTTGACTTTTGAAAATTTTGGCAACTGTTCTATTTGTTGACATTGAAAGTATTTGTCGAGCAAACAAGAATGCTGCTACAAGTTGAGAAAAAGCCCAAGTTCCACAATGTAAAGGACCAAGTTTTGGTCCAGACTAGGGTCCATTCTGGGCAAATAACAATGATTAGAACTGTTCATAGTTTAAATCTTGCAAATACGTGAATTGTTAATATAGTTGTAAGTGTCCGATCAATTTAATTTTTTACAGGAACAATTTTTGGCGAGATTGAAAATATAAACCATTTTGATCAATTCCTTGTTGTGGGCCTAGAGTAGGCCCGAAGAGTCCCAAAAGTGGACCAAACTTCATTATGTAAATTGGATCAAAACTTGGTCCTTGGACTATTGAAGTACTAAAAAGCTGGAGTTTGTGGCTTCAAAGTTTTGCAGTTACAATTTCATGACCATTGACTATATGAGATTTTGTGGCTCCAAATATGAGATTTTGTGGCACCAAATATGAGATTTTGTGACTCAAAATATTAGATTTTGTGGCACCAAATATGAGATTTTCTTGAAATATAGGAGATTTTGTGGCTCCAAATATGAGGTCCGCACGCACTGTAGCAAGTCCGCACGCACTGTAGCAAAGTCCGCGTGGATCCAATATGAGATTGTGTGGCTCCAAATATGAGATTTTCTGGAAATATATGAGATTTTGTGACTATTCATATGAGTGCATAAGGACCCGGGGGCCCTGCTGTGCGGGTGCAGCATGGCACCGTGCCATGCGGCCATCCGACCGTCTATTGCGAAAATGCACGGCTCGGATTTAATCAAGTAATGGATGGCTTAGATTTGCATTGAGCTCGGATTAAATCCGAGCCGTGCATTTTCGCAATGGACAGCTCGGATGGCCGCATGGCACGGTGCCATGCGGCACCTGCACAGCAGGCCCTCCAAATCCAGTGCATACCATATGCATTTCATATCTCCAGCCACAAAATCTCATATTTAGAGCCACAAAATCTCATATTTTGAGTTACAAAATCTCATATTAAGTAATTTTTAGAGGGTGTGCACTGTAGCATATCTCGTCGGCTATTATCAACTTCGATTATCTTTTTAACTGAATTTTTCTTTAACCGATGGACCAACTTACCTTCACCTTTATTATGTCGTAAATATTGACTAACTTTATATACGACACATGAGTTTTTCAATAAACTGTAAGAAAACAAGTTTGGAAAATCATCGACCGAATAAATTTCTGAAAAAACCTAGGCCAAATATTGATGGTTAAAAATTGACTAAAAAACAGATTAATCTTTCCTCTCAAAACCCTCAATCGCGTACAGACCGAAAACCGATCTTAGGTTGTGTTTTCTGTAACTAGAACAAAGGAGGTCAAAATAGGTCCCATTCAATTGAATATTTGTCTTTTTGCAAGACATGATTTTTTTTTTTTTTTTGAAAATCACAAGCTAATATTATAAATGGGAAACACAAACTAGGACAAGTCGTTATGCAACAAAACTTCAAGTTCGGGCGGAATACAACCCGGAATAGAAACAAGATTACGTTCTAAACATTTAGAAGCTAACCAATGGGCACCTCTGCTACACTCCCTTTTGCACCACCGAAAAATCCGAGTGTTTGATCAAAGTAAACCCATTTTCCAAAACTATTTCGGAATCTACCACACTTTTCAAACTATTTTTAAAAATAGTCTTTCGCGCATTTCTGACATGCGATATGAACATTACATGCCATCTCCATTCCACATCAGCATCCACATCAGCGTATACGGGTGCCGTATATATCACAATGGCGTGTATTCAGAGTGCGCAATAACGTTAAGTATAACGCATATCTGAAATGAAAAATCAAATTTGATCACGTACTTGTTGAGTGAGCAATAACTTTATCTATAACGCATATCAGAAATGCAAAATCTAATTGGATTTCACACCTTACTTTAATCATATGGTCATACCCCACACGTTTTTTAACCATATCACAAATTTCTTTGGTTTAGTACAATTTTGTGTAGTGGATAATTTTCGTTTAAGCACGGAAACAAGCATAAATTGCATAATAATGATCTTCAAGTCCAGAGCAACTAATGACGATGAAAAATTTCCCAACATAACATCAAATTTGCAACACAATTTTGGAGCAAACATACAAGCATAATACCGCCCTAATACGCAATAACAATAGTACAACAAACCACGCCAGAACACAGAAACAACTTAAACTGCCGCTTAATCAAGGATTGATTTTTGAATCACGGATTGAACGTTGTTCAGTGTGATATTCAAATAACCAGACTTCCGTGTGCCGTATATACCACAATGGCGTGTATTCAGAGTGCGCAATAACGTTAAGTATAACGCATATCTGAAATGAAAAATCAAATTTGATCACGTACTTGTTGAGTGCGCAATAACTTTATCTATAACGCATATCAGAAATGCAAAATCTAATTGGATTGCACACCTTACTTTAATCATATGGTCATACCCCACACGTTTTTTAACCATATCACAAATTTCTTTGGTTTAGTACAATTTTGTGTAGTGGATAATTTTCGTTTAAGCACGGAAACAAGCATAAATTGCGTAATAATGATCTTCAAGTCCAGAGCAACTAATGACGATGAAAAATTTCCCAACATAACATCAAATTTGCAACACAATTTTGGAGCAAACATACAAGCATAATACTGCCCTAATACGCAATAACAATAGTACAACAAACCACGCCAGAAAAAAAAACAAACCACGCCAGAACGCGGAAACAACTTAAACTGCCGCTTAATCAAGGATTGATTTTTGAATCACGGATTGAACGTTGTTCAGCGTGATATTCAAATAACCAGACTTCCGTGTGCCGTATATACCACAATGGCGTGTATTCAGAGTGCGCAATAACGTTAAGTATAACGCATATCTGAAATGAAAAATCAAATTTGATCACGTACTTGTTGAGTGCGCAATAACTTTATCTATAATGCATATCAGAAATGCAAAATCTAATTGGATTTCACACCTTACTTTAATCATATGGTCATACCCCACACGTTTTTTAACCATATCACAAATTTCTTTGGTTTAGTACAATTTTGTGTAGTGGATAATTTTCGTTTAAGCACGGAAACAAGCATAAATTGCGTAATAATGATCTTCAAGTCCAGAGCAACTAATGACGATGAAAAATTTCCCAACATAACATCAAATTTGCAACACAATTTTGGAGCAAACATACAAGCATAATACTGCCCTAATACGCAATAACAATAGTACAACAAACCACGCCAGAACGCGAAAACAACTTAAACTGCCGCTTAATCAAGGATTGATTTTTGAATCACGGATTGAACGTTGTTCAGCGTGATATTCAAATAACCAGACTTCCGTGTAGGGCGGAAGAGAACAATCTCCCGCAGTATGAGACAACTACCAACGTCATATATTCCTGGAAATATCCCTTCTTCGCATGCCTTGTAATGGAGGGTGGCCCAAAAAGATCCTATGGGATCCTATTCATTTAAAATATAAAAAAAATGGCTAATCATATCGGCGAAGTGGGTTACAACTTTATTAAATATAATTTTGTAACATTCATTTACCTTCAAGTCCAATAATCGGGATCCTAATTCATTTCGCACACATGATTTCACCAATGCGACAACCTAAAAAAAAAATAGTATAAGTTGCACCATAAAGACGTCAAAATAACAAATGTGTATACGATAACTCACCAGTTTCACCCGTGACAAATTTGGTAGATTTGTCACTGTAGCCAAATCTGTGTATTCTGGAAGTTCTAGGTACCCTTCGCGCACAACAGATAACAACGCAGAATTTTCGAGGAAATCATTGTCCTCACTTGCCACATTAAGGGCTCTATGAATCACTTGTTGTGTGTTTAAACCCTCGCCTTCATATATCCCAGCCTCTTTCCGTTCCAATGCCATTTGAACCAAACCAGCTGGCCCTGGAATTATATGTCCAAGAGGACGATGACGTGCTGCGGGTGGAGAACTACTTTCTCCAACATCAATCCGCGGTCATTTCGGATCGCCTTTGTCCATTTGTCTTTTATGCTTTCTAACCTTACAATGACATAAAGTTCGTTTAATTTATATTGTTCAACTTGACGAGCAAAGAAAAATTTTATAACTACCACGCATCTTATAAATGCGCTATAAGTTAAACAATGCCACGTGGCATGCTCTGAATTGCTCAACGCTTATAAAGTGGCCCGTAGTGTCCCTTTATTCGAATCAGTATGCACGTGACATGCTGTCAAATATAGCGTGTTTTGTTTATGCGCTATGTGGTGGCCCTCAATTACCTTTATCAACACGTGGTATGTTCGCTGAGGAACACGTCATAACGTATTTTTACTATGCGTGGTAAGCTTTACTATAAATAGCATAACCGTCAATGTTAATCAATTGCATTGTTTCCTCAAATGTAAATTTTATCACCTTTTTAGTGTGTTTCAATCCAATTGCATTGCTTCCCTCAAATGCAAATTTTACCACCTTTTCAGTGTGTTTCAATGTTACGGATGTGTTTATAGGCACGAAATGTAGGTCGAATGAGGGGACTTTTATCACTACCTCATTTGAGCGATGATGTGAGGTCGATGAAAGGTCCATCTCGTTCAATCTAAATAAGACAGATAACAAGTCCAGAATGGAACCTTGTGGTATAGTTCTTTATCTGTCAATAATAAAAAATGAATTTCGAAAAGATAGTGAAAGACTTCAGAAGTTGAGGAATGGTTTGCGTCTGTTGACTTAAGTGCGATGCTTGCCTTCTTTACTTCCTTATGAAGCTTCCTCTTTTTTCGTGAATTCGTTTTAAAAAATAAAATAAATGGTGTGCACTTTCTTATTGTATAAATGAAATGAGACAGGGAAAAAAAAAAACATGTATAACGCATTTAGAAAACACGCGATAATAATATATATAAATAAAAACTGTCACGCATAAATGAAATGCATTATGCAGGTTTTTTTTTTTTAATAATAAGGAAGTGAACATGATAATGTTCGATAAATATTTGTCAATAGCAACAAGCTCCATGGCAAAAGCCTGCTACGTCTTTATTGACTAATTTATCGAACACATCTTTATTTGATAGGGTACCACTTTTATATGTACGATGTATCTAGCATTTTTCACAGGCCTAGAGAGATTGGATGAGCGTCGTGTTATGATAGTCATATCAATCCAGCATATAGGCCTGTTCTTACCCTTATGAGTTCCCCCGGATGGAAACCATATTTCATGCCTAAAAACACAACCAATATGCTTTATAGTAAAAACCAACGTATCATTTTGAAATGAAGTTCTTTCTATGAACCTTGCCTAACCAGGTTTGGTATTTATAGTCATTTATTCGCGCATTACATATATGCGTTATAGTAAAAATTTAAAATTTATACAACTGATAACAGATGAATTGCACGGACTCCACATGCACGGACTGCCAAACCTCATTATAGAGATCTTACCTTATCACGCGCATAACCAGTATGCGTTATGGTTAAAAGTTAAAATTGATTTGACGATTTAACTGTTCGATTCCATATGTACGGTTTGGTCGTATTATTCCACCCACGCATATCCATAATGTGTTATGAGAAAAAGATAAATTGTTACATAAGCTAGAAAAGACTTGTAATGAGGTGTTGGTTGGTCGTTCTTGTACTTAAAACGCCAAATTCAAGCCTTAAGTTCATTTTTTTCGAGTTTTGGTACGAAAACGGTCAAATTTTCCTTCAAAAACCATATATGTAAACCAATACCTAATAATAGGTAAAATGTCCTACTGGAGTATTAAACTTGAAGTCAAATACAAACGACCATATAACATAATAATGTACTACATCATTAAACTTGAAGTCAAATACAAACGACCATATAACATAATAATGTACTACATCATTAAACTTGAAGTCAAATACAAACGACCATATAACATAATAATGTACTACATCACAAAAGCCAAGATTCATTACCCAGCTACAAAATACCCATCAACAGTCATATAAACCATACATAATTCACTAAAACATAAAAACCATACATAACATACCATTACATAACATACTAAAACATGTCATAGTACAACTACATTCTACTTTCCTCCAATGTGCCCCCCGCAACTTGGACGACCACAATCTGGCGGGTGCGTATCACGCTGACCCTTACGCAATGCAATCGGCGGAGTTGGTTGCAATGCTTCACTGCCCACCTGTGTGACTACCCCATCTCCCTGGGCCTCAACCTCTACGGCCTCCTCCGAGGGATGGCCATCTAAACCTGCATCTGCCTGTAACAGCACTGCTTGTGTGTCCAACTGTGTAAGCACCCCCGATCCCTCACCAGCAACCATACCCTTGTCTTGCACATCCTCCGAGGGGTGGCCCCCAAAAGTAGGAGTATCAACTCTGAATTGAGGCACTTGATCTCCAACATCTATCTCTCAATCCCCGTCTAGCCTCTTCCTTTTCTTCAGTAATGGTGGGTCGAGGAAACTCGTTTCTGCACCTCCAACATTCACCATCGGCGACTCAAACCAACTACCATCAAATGTGCTTTGTGACTGAGAAGATGGCTCATTTGAAGCAGGATTCATGGAGTCCAACAAAGGCGAGAACGGAAAGCTTTCTAATGCCTGTACATGCGATTCAAACGAACCTGACGGAACAGAACCACTACCACCTGTAATGTCATCCTGCTGCACAGGGTCAACGTGTACCCCCTCCTGCTGTTGCTGCTCCTCCTCCTCTTGTTGACCTTCTTGTTCACCAACCTGGGCCCAACCATTTTCCAGATTCTCATCCTCCTCAACGTGTACCTCCTCAACGTGTACTAGGTCCGGCTGGATTGGGGCTTTCTTACTGTGGACGGCCCACCGGGATTCGGCGCGATTCGCGTTTCGAAAAGATTATGATTGTTTGAGTCGCCGCCCGGATTTTAGGTCCGAACCCGAGAAACCGATAAAAAGATGACTCATTTGCCCATTTGAAAAAGGGGTTTCACTGATCTTGATAAAACCAAAGATTTCTCGGATTCGGGGGTTTGGTTACGAAAGGGGAAGGGTTTTACGGCACCCCTCTCGCCCGGTCCGTGAACCGGTCTCTACTCAATGTTTCATGGGATTTTAAAGAATACTCGAAATTCGATTTGTTCACAACATAGGGAAATTGGGGATGGGAACCACTTAAACAATAAAAACATGAAAGATATACTTAAAGTGGATGCTTGTGCTTGATGATGAATGATGATGATGATAATAAGTAAAATTATTACAAATATTTACAGAGAAATGAGAAATTACAGAAATTATACAACAGTTCCAGAAAGTACAAACATTGAGGCCCAAACAAACTGTTTTGCAAACTGGATTCCAGAATAGGGGTTGAGCGCTCAAAGACAGAGGCTTGAGCGCTCAAACCCTTCAAACTAGCTTGAGCGCTTAAGGCCCATGGCTTGAGCGCTCAATCCAGTTCCAGGCTTCTATGATTTTAATCTCTTTTAACAGCTTCTCTTCTCATTCTTTGCAGGATCAACGTTGATCAAACATTTTTTTCAAGGAAATCAGACAAAGTAAACGGATTGATCCTTAAAAAAAATGGGAAAAGGGAAGAATCCCCCAAAGATTTGCAAGCAAAGGCTTTTGAATGGGGAAGTAAAAGAGAAATCCAGATTATAAACACTTATGATAACAACACACACACACACTATTAGCATGCCAGACCATGATCCATCATCGAAACATCACACGATCAACAAAAATGCCCGAGAACAGCTTGAGCGCTCAGGTTAATGACCTTGAGCGCTCAAGCCATAAACTGGCTCTCTGATTTCTGACCTAAAAAAGGGATGATCGACGATTCTAAGGACCTTAAGCATTTTGAACAAGGGTAAGAAAGAAGATCCAGTCACTGTTTTGCATTTAACATGGAATTTTATAAAGACATTGATCTTTGATCATCGTGATATAGTTAACTAATGTTCATGCATGTGTTTTAGAAATAAAGATAGGCTGTTTTAAGAATCACATAAACACAGATAACCTTTAAACAATGATCAAAGCCAAAAGAAAGCTCAGAAGTTTGTAAAACAGAAACTGTTCAGAACTAGGCTTGAGCGCTCAAGGCATAAGGCTTGAGCGCTCAACCCCCGTTACAACTGCAGTTTTGAAAAAGGTTTTTGAACAATGTTTAGACCTCTATGAGTTCAAGCCAAGTACAAGAAACTTGTTTGAACTCACTGGTCCCCTCAGATGAACCAAAACAGTGAGGTTTTTCACATTTCGACTACCTTTCGGAAATACTCGAAGTTTGGACTTGATTCTGGGCTTGGGGATGAACGATTGTGGATGCTTTAGTCTGTATTATGGACGAATTCGATAATGTATATGGTTGGATGACGATCAAGGGATGAATTCTGGATTTGAAAAGTGGTTTTGCAAGTGGTTTCAATGGTTGGAAGAGTGGTTTTGTAGAGAGAGAGGGAGATGATCGAATTTTTGGAGGATTTTCGGAGCTGGAGTGTGAGAATGGTTAACCTCTAAAACCGGGGGTGGAGAATGGTTTTTATAGAGTGAGTAGGGAAGAGGAGAGAGAGAAAGAGTGGGTTTTTGTATTTGGGGGTATTTTTTGTGTATTTCTGGAGTTAGTGGGGTGTATGTACGTATATAGATCGTAGAGAATCATCCCCAGACGCTCCCATGCAGAAAATCTCATGATTAGATATTCTGCAGGTTGCTGACTGGATCAGAGTTGAGCGCTCAAAGCCACGGGCTTGAGCACTCAAGGAGCTTTTCCTGGGTTGAGCGCTCAAAGCCAGGGGCTTGAGCGCTCAAGGTGCTTGATTGCAAATTGCTGGCTTGGTTTGGTTCAACACTGTTTGGGTTGGTTTGAGCTGTTTTGGTTGCTGCTTGGTTAATTTTGATCAAGTTCAAGTCAAACTTACAAGTTCCAGGTAATCATGATTGGCCCGTTTCATCATTGGAAAAGCTCGGACGTATCTCGGGTTTCAAAATTGGGGTGTCTACACTTACGCAACCATTTCTCCAAATATCTCATACATTCTACTCTTTGCTCCCCCATCGTACGCAACGCCTCAATGTCACTGACATCCATGGTCCTTAGCCTTTCAAAGAAACCCATCTGCAATTTTATACATGTCATATGTCAATTTCTATTACCTCTTGAATTCACAATTAAACAAATGCAATGCAATAAATTAACAAATTTTTACCGCAATGTTTGCAGCTGCACCAAGTCGGCTAATGTAACGTAGAGTGATCCTCTCCTGTACCAAACCACATACGGGTCGTCGGCAGGATACACGTCAATGCCAACATCTCCATGAAGAACAATATAATTCAACCTATCATTCCACAATGCCACTGAATTGGCATGGACAACGGCATAGTCCTTAGTCCCAGACTTAAAATTCATCCCGTGTGGCTTTGCTCGATAGTTACAGTCATCGAGGATAGTTTGTCGGTAACCAAACTGGCGCATCACTCTATCAGGCATGTGGTTCACCACGTACGGAAAACATATGAGTGGGACCTTGGCCATCCAAATAGCCCTCCCAACACGGCAATTAAGAGGCAGAGTCTCTATTATTTCATCATAAGGCCTCCATACCACCTGCATTAATTTATTGAACCATTACAACAAATCCAACAAAAAATTATACTATACATATATAATGCAACATATGATAGTCATACCTCATCTGGTCTCTGCAAGTCAAAAAAATGCCTATATGCTCCAAGCACATGCGTTGCCATATCCGGCGTATGAAACGCATCACTCCACCTACAAAATTGACAAAAGTTTGAACCGCAATTAATTTCGCAAACATCAATTGTGTACATTTCTATTTGAAAATAACTATTATCTACACATACCGTGCACCAAGGGGAGCATTAGGTGGTCGGATCCTCTTACCAACACGTCCAGGAGCAAAGTAAGGAAACCACTCCCAAGCCCAAAGTTGCAATAGTATAAAACAACCACCCACGTCGTTGTTGTTTGTCTTTGACCTGTGACAAAGAAAGTGATAAAGCCCAGCTAGACACGCACTACCCCAACTGTGCCGAATTGTCAAGTCCCGTAGCAAGGACAAATAGCAAAGGTGTACGGAACCCCCCCAACCGTCTGGAATGAGCATACCACCTATCAATAATAGAATATAACCGCGGGCCTGCTGTCGAACTTGCTCTGCCGAATACCCGGCCTCCAAATGCCCTTTGAAATGGGTCCGTAGCCAAGACAACTTCACCTTGCCCCCAGTCCTCGAAACTTTATCCCTCGGGGTAAGTCCCAACAACTCCTGGCATAACTTATCCCAATCCTGCTCGGTGCTCCCCACAACCGGTAATCCATCAACCGGTACACCAAGTATCACCTCCACATCTTGCAAGGTCACGATCCACTCGCCTGAACCTAAATGGAAGGAATGAGTCTCTGGACGCCAACGCTCAAGTAGAGCAGTCATCAAAGCCAAATCTAACGATATGAACGGAATGTCCATAAGGCCCCCAAAACCTGCTTGTCGAACCAAGTCAACAACTGCCGGTGCCGGAGGATCCAACCTTTTTAAATTTGCTTCATTTCGGCGAACCACAACCGTCTTGCAATCTATTGGAGGTTCCCCCTACAAAAACAAAAACAAAAAAAAAAAGCGTTGTGGCAATATTTAGGTAAATTTTTACAACCAAACGGCATAATGCATTAAGTACCAAAAACGACAATTAGTAAAAGCTAGTAACTTACATTGTTATTCCATATGGCATGTGACCTATGTTGTTGCTGATACCCCAATAAGCTCCCGTCAATGGGCCCCTCCTGAATAACGGCCTCGGGCTCCATAATGTAACCTTTACTGCATACAAATGATATCATTAATATGGATTCAAGATGATCCAATGTCAGATTCAATTATTGGTAACACCAACACTGCTCCGTTGCTTTTATGTTAATTTTTTGCATATAAATTAATTTCTTGCATATATGTTAAGCCAATTAATTTCTTTCTTGTATATATTTGAATATTGAGTTCGTTATTAGCCTATCTTATCTCTATTCTTTTTTATTCATATTTTTCAAGCATTATTTACTGGGAATTAGAAACACTTTGCCAATTACGCATTGCCATTTTTGGTAATAGATTAATGAGTGGATTATACTTCACCACTAAGATCATTAATATCATTTCTACACCACTAGAGCACAAATTTGCTAACCTGATACACATCCTAAGTCCAATTGGTTGACTGTGTTCTCTTGTGTCCTATTTTTTCTACTAGGTCCGAAAATTGAAAGTGATGCGTCATTGGCTACTCCATTATATTACAGCCCATAACATCACTTGATCAATATATAGAAAGTTAAGAAGCATGTTCTAGGGTTCAAATCCATCACCTAAACTAGGTAAGTCGTACTTCACCCATATACATTTCTTAAAACTTACTCTGTCGGCATTATGTTTACTTAACAAAAAGCCTCACGCCATTGGCACAAACTGAGAAATCATTCAATATTCTTAGAACCACATGATACACTGCTCTGCAATTTCTTCCCGCCGTACATGAATTGATCAAGATGAAGAACATACGAGTTTTAGAAAAATGCGCGTTTTTCTTTGGACTGTATGGACTGGATTTTGGGTCACTGGTTTGATTGGAGACAATAGTTATTTGCTTTACAAAGCTAAAATATGCGGCAAACCAAAGCAAAAACAATGTTCCACACAAGAATTTCAGAAGAATCATGGTATACATTTCCGTGAGGTTTCCTCGATTGACAGCTAGAGCTTTCATGTCACTGCTATTCACGCTTGGCTACGTGGATGTGTTCTCTGTGTCTTTGTTGCTTGTCAAACTACAGTTCAATCAGTGAGCTACCCACAAACAACCAAGTTGAACCCTCAACCAAATAATTTCCTCAAAGGTTCTTGGGTACAAGTTTGTTCCAAATCTATGGTCTTATGAGAGAGAAGAGAGAGAAAGAGGGAACTCATACCTGGAGGAGACCGCAACGATCGCACACAATATAAGTGAGTTACCAAATCGCGCAGGGGGAGGATGAAACACAGGGGAGATGGCGCAGGAGGGACAAGGGAGATCGCGCACCAGGTCGGCAGAAAAGGAAGGAGGAAGTAGGGTTTATTTTGGTTTTAAAAGAACAAGCATTTCCTATGTTTGTTAAAGTTATTGCGCACCCTGAAAGTGCGTGATCAAATTTGATTTTTTATTTCAGATATGCGTTATACTTAACGTTATTGCGCACTCTGAATACACGCCATTGTGGTATATACGGCACCCGTATACGCTGATGTGGAATGGAGATGGCATGTAACGTTCATATCGCATGTCAAAAATGCGCGAAAGACTATTTTTAAAAATAGTTTGAAAAGTGTGGTAGATCCCTAAATAGTTTTGAAAAAGGGGTTACTTCGATCAAAAGCTCGAAAAATCCAACACTTGGCTTCTGCCCAGGTTCTAATATCTTCAACAATAGATGCAATTTCCCAAGGGCAATCTCCAAGATACCATGGTCCAATGCTCCTCTCACACCAGCAGAGCGACTTCTTTGACCAATTTCCGAAGTAATAACGGTATGGCCACCTGGCACTATGGATTGTCCACCAGCTGTCTCACCAATATTCGTACGGACCACAGGACGACGCCCGAGCACTCCCTCCACAATGTGATGTTCATTATTACGGGTTGTTGACGTCACCTGTATTTCACGATCAGGTACAACACATGCTCCTCGCCCATCAAGGTTAATCACCGGCCGCCTTGAGATTAGGTTTTGGGCCCTAGCCACCGCCTCATCCACCTCTGCACGAATAACCTCAATGGGAATGTGGTTTCTTCTAGCTCGACCGGTTCTAATTTCAGGACCGTAACCGGAATTCACACCTTCCTCTTTTGTGACAAAACGACATCCACGGTTGTCATGACCTATTCTTCCGCAAGCATTGCAGAAATCTGGCATCTGTTCATACTTGAAAGAAATCCATCTATCATTTTGATTCTCTGATTTTCCCCGAAGCCAAAAAACCCTTAGATAAGGGTTGTAGAATATTGATTTCGACCCGAATTCTGAGAAAGCCCCTGGATAAACAATATCCATCAGGATCTGTTTCTAAAGCTAGTAACCTCCCCAGGCGAGAACAAATGATTTCAGCATTCTTTCTACTGAGTTTTTCCACCGGCAAACCATGGATTTGCACCCAAAAAGGGCAAATGTTGAACTCCAGCTCAGAAACAACCATCCCGTCGACTAGAGGTATAAGGACCAGAATATGATTCATTACTGACCATGGCCCCTCTCTAAGAATGTTGATTTTATCTTCCTCCTCTTCGAACTGAAACAAGAAAACGTTATTGCTCCACTCGTCAACGTGGAATAGGGCTCTAGTCTTCCAAGCTGCACTAAGGATGTTAAGGAGGATATGAGGTCTTAGAGGTTTTCCATGTGGGACTTTACCCACTAAGCAACGACTATTATTAACCCCGGACTCACCTGAGCCTTCTTCCAGATCTATTGTCCCGAAATCGGCCATGCCTGAGAGTAAGAAGAGGTGGGAACAATAGAGAAGGGAGTGAGAAATGGGGAGGGTAAGGTTCAGAAGAAAAAGGGGGAAAAGAAGGGGTCGTAGGGAGATCGGTGGTGGAGTGGAGGGAAAAAGAAGAGTGAGGCGGTGTAAAGGGGGAGGTCGGTGGTGGAGTAGAGGGAAAGAAAAGACGGAGGCGGAAGAAAGGACAGAAGGAACCACTCAGGGCACAATTCTCATTTTAGAGAGAGAAACTCTCATTGAGGGTTGAATTCAAGACATGATTGAGAAGAAAGAACCGTGCAATCTATATTTAGAGCGCATGTCCTTTTTCATTATCTATATATTCTCATTTATTAATGATTTTACACCAACGGTGTAAAACCCCTCTTTTCCACCACAACTTTTGTGGATCTCACTATTTATTAAATGTTGATCTAAACTGTTCATCTTGTAGGACTCGCAAATTACTTCATCCCTGTAAAAAAATCAGCTTGATTGGACATCGACATGCATATTAAAATTTGAATTTTTTTTTTGTAAAATGGGTGGTCAGAGATTTTAAAGTTAAGTTGTCCTTGACCGTCCATTTTCGCCAAACGAAATTAAAAATTTCATATATCCATTGATGTCCGATCAAAATAATTTTTTGCATGGATGTAATACTCTATGGACCCTACAAGATGAATGGTTCAAATTAAAATAATAAACTCACGGTGGGACCCACATATGACGGTGGTGGAAAATGGGGGTTTTACACCGGCGATGTAAAGATTGTTTTCTCAAGATCCTATATTTAGAGCGTATGTTACAGAAAGAAGAACGCTTGAAAAAAAAAATTAATTGGACATCGATCGATATACCTTGGAAAACACCTTTTGAACACATTGGACGGCTCGGATTTCCCAAAAACAATTTTTAAAAGCATCAAAACGCTTCAATCCGGGATTTCCGGGATCCTTGACAGGATCTCCGGCGTATATATATATATATATATATATTCACCGGCGATCCTGTCAAGGATCCCGGATTTCCCGGATTGAGGCCTTTTCGGTGTTTTGATGCTTTTACAAATTGTTTTGGGAAATCAAATCCATCAATGTTGCTCAAAGTGTTTTCCTGTCCACGCTGAAATCTTCAAAAAAATACCGGGAAGGGCTTGATCCAAGTAGTTTTTCGCAAAAACTGTAAATATAAAGTTTTTGCGAAAACTGCTTGGATCAAGCCCTTCCCGGTATTTTTTTTTGAAGATTTTCCGCGTGGACCTTGGAAAACACCTTCTGAACACATTGGACGGATCGGATCGTCAAAAAAATATCGGGAAGTGGAGTCCCGGATCCGGGACTCCCGGACTAGAACCGGACTCTATATATATATATATATCAACAGATTATATTTTGTTATATAAAATACAAGAGGAATATAAATTTTACGCTTTAACCGTGTGATTTAAAAGACGTTCTCCTGTATATATCGATTTCCATCCAGCATGGGAAGGAGGCCACTTCTTTTTTTCTTGCCTCTTTGACTGGGAGTCATCTCAACATGAATCTTCCTCCACTTTGTTATCTGAGCATTCTTGTCAGAAGCACCAAATTTTACATCAAATTTAACTTAAAAAACATCTTTTACAATTTAGCAAGCCAATTTTACAAAAAATTCACAGAATTAGGCTTTCTATTCTAACTTTACTGCATTAAATTATTCTTTCTTTCTACTCCTACTCCCCAAAAGTAATATTTAAAAAATGAACAGTGCGTGAATAGTGTGTGAATAGTGCCCTGGTGAGTGAACAGTGTTGCACCAAATTTGGTGCGGTACTGTAGCAAAGTTAGAAGCTTAACCAATTTGATCAACCATTTGGTGAGTCTGATTTTGGCTTATTTTGGAGGTTTGACTCTCTACTTTAACTCAAAATTCAAAGTAGAGAGCCAAATGAGGATGCTGAGCAACTTCAACACTGCTAGGCAGAGTAGAGAGCCAAAAATATTAAAAAAGTACAAATTATATTTTGCCTATTCACTTTTTCACACCACATTCCAACACTACTCTCTACTCGGCTAATAAGAGAGGCGAGGGGAGCCGGCTAGCTACATGTAGCTAGTGGAAATGAAAAACTGTAAAATAGCTAGTGGAATAGAGAGCCTGTTGGAGTGAAGAAAGTGCTCTGGACTAGCTATTAAAGCTAACAGACTCCATTTGTTGAGCCTGTTGGAGATGCTCTAACACAACGATCTGATCAGTTTAGTTCAGCCAGTTCTAGAAAGATCACAATACTGCAATACACAACTGAGATTGATCGAATGAATTTTAATAAATATTGGCTAATCTAATTGGCCCAAAGTAAAGATTGCAGTAATCAAATAACTACCACTGTAAATAAAGACAGTACTCCAACAGTTCTAAGAATGGATTTGAACGGTCCTATTCTGCCTCCTCTCTCTCTCTCTCAAAGATTCAGTTCATTTTGTAGTTAGAGAATTTTAACTTGTGGTCAACGAGCCCGAATGGCTAGTCTGGTTGGTTGGTTGGTGACTTTACTCTCCAAACAATTAATTACGGTTCGATTCTTGGGGTCACGCTAGAAGAAAATACAATTTTTTGTGAATCCCTTAGTCTCCACGTGTATGGCCTACCTTTGACCTGATTAGGGAGGGGATTCATTGAGGTTCACGTAAATTGGCTCGGATACCCCTGATCGACCGTTGAACCAAAAAAACTTTGGACAACTATTTTGATTTGTTCGGCAAAAAAACAAATATTAAGTAAATTACGAGAAAATTTTGGGTGCAAATAGGGTATGGGTGACATGGCACCCCTTCGGCATATCCAGACCATCCAAAAATGCATCGGACGGTCCAGATTAAAACACACCTTTTCTTTTCTTTTTTGTTTTTTTTTCTTTTTATAATCTGGATGGCATCTTCAATCCGGACCGTCGGTTGCGTTGTTGGAGGGCCTCGATCGATGTGCTGAGAGGGTGTCACGTGGTACTTTCCCCGTGCCCAAAGTTTTCTCATAAATTACACTTACCTTCATTGAGGTTGTAGACCAATATATTGACCTCTCCTTTAGTTTCAGAAAAGCAAGCGGGTTCTCCACAGTTGGATGGCAGTGAAACCTCTGCAATTACATCTCAATCATCCATCTGCAAGTAAAATTTCAATTTAAAATCTTTTCACAAAACTGCACCATTAGATTACACGAACTGCTCTTTGCAGTCCAATCTCAATTCGATTTGAATGAGAAACTTAACAGTACCAACCAAGGATGGAGCCAGAGGGGGACAAGTGATGATGACCGCCACCACAAGGTTTTCAAAAAATGAAATTATTATATAGAAAATAAAAATTTATCCTGGAATTATATAGATTCGCCACCACTAAATTTTTTAAGTATATATATTTTCGCCGGTAAACTCTTGGCTCAGTCCCTGGTACCAACTCCCAAAACATTGATTGATGAGGCTTTAAAGATGGAATGAATGTCTAGTTTCAAGAAATGCAGGGATGATAGTGTGCTTTTGCTGATCAATTTTACATTAGTAGCAGTTTACTCAATTCTAAATTAACAAGGATCGACATGGTGGGTGGCTACATGTTTCTTCCTGAATGCAATGTTGGATATTTGGTTAGTCAAATTTGTACTAGATTTGAGGCCAATTTTTTCTAGCAAAATATTCAAGGTATTACTCTAGCTGTATGTGAAAAGTCCTAGCACTACATGTTGCTAACTCTAGCTATTGTCATTGCAACGCTCTTACTTCAAATAGTAAAATCTGTTTAAGGTGGGTGTCTATGTAGGATCCTCTACCACCACGTCTTTGATTGGACCTATACCCGACCTCGAGTCGATCTGCTCTCGCAGTATGTATCGTTAGATTAGCCTGCTAGTACATATGCACGCGTCTAGAAGTTGGTAGTTATGGTTTATTCTTATATTTTGTGATATAATCTTGTATTGCCTTCGGGCCTTTGAAATGAAATTGCCTCTTTTTCAAAAAAAAAAAAGAAGTAAAATCTTGTGTAGTAAAACATTTATGCACATGTGCCCTTTTCGAAAATGGATTCATTCATCAGCAAATCCCATAGTGCTGGAAAAGAAATTTGGGTTCACAAGTTTGATTTGAACTCTTCAATGTTCTGTAATGTGGGTGGAATTTGCTCAGGATCACAAAAAAAGCTACGAGTACCACGCTTGCGTACAATAAATACACAAACGGTGCATTTTAATAGTCCAAATTTTTTTCGATTGTCCGGATTTTAAATAAACTATTCGCGCAAAGAGTTTAAACTATTCGCGTGAATAGTTTATTTAAAATCCAGACCATTGATTTCTGAGATGGATGATTGAGATGAGTTGTGTGCCTATGGCATACGCAAGTGTGCGTACCCATAGCCGCATTGTGATCCGTATCACCTTCCAAATTCTACAAAATCCCACATTAATATTTCCAAATATGACAATCTCATGGTATGTGTAATGACCCGTGCTAGATGACCTGCTAACTATTTGTCTAATCACGTGACTCAAAAGGTTAATCTCAAGTTATATGGTAGCTACTCAGGATTCATTGTATACTACTTATAGTTAAGTTCCCGATGTGGGATATTACAATCTCCCCCACTTAAGATCGCAACGTTCGCATTGTTCCTCATGATCAATCAATTCCACCCACCAAGCGATGGGAGACAATTACCCGTTTAAGCACGTTAAGCTCCTTCTTTGTCGGATCCACTCAAGCACGTCTCCTCACGAAATCCGCCTCTCACTTCCCGTTAATGTAAGCTATGATACCATCTGTAATGACTCGCGTCATGCAGCTGGCCTGCTAATCCTTATCTAATCATGTGGCTCAAAAGATCAATCTCATATTATATATATAGTAGCTGCTCATGATTCGTTATATATAGGGACGGATCCAAAGGGGGGGCACGCAGGGTCACGTGCCCCTGCTGACCTAGCTCAAAACTAAAAATAAAATAAAAAATTATATTTGACTCCTATATATTTAGCATAATTATTTAATATAATGCTTATTTAGCATACACACTTGTATATTTCTCAACTATAAAAAATCTAGAATTAATTTTGTACTTAACTTTTGTTGGTTGGTTCATTTAAAATTATTGGTTTATAATTTTTTTTGTTTATTTTAAGATTTATCGATCTTTTCATTTTCCTTCTTTTTAACCGTCGTGGGCAAATATTTTTAAAAAAAGTCATCAATAAAACAATTTTGACCATTCGAAATACTTGTCAATGTCAGGGTCCACCATACATACTCTGAAAAATTTGTCTAAAATTGTGTGCTCATTTTTAGGGGCGACTCCACCTCTTTGGCAGCGAGGTCAAGCACCTCGCTAGGTTCAAAAAAAGCACTGAAAAAATAAAATTTAGATATAAATTAAATTTTCTTTAATATTGTCAGCGCTGGGTTACTCGTACGAGGTTAAAATAAATATTTCCAACTAAATTTGAACTAAGTTTTTATCCCTAACAAAACAAAATAAGCCTAAAGCCGAATATATAATTACACATTTAAGGGGATAATAATCTCACAAACATGAATCATGTTAATTATTAGTCTATCTACTTGTAAAGTTAACTTTGTTTCTTCCAGTCGCCACAACAACCGTTGAAAGAGCTTTTTCGTAGATGAAATTGATAAAAACCCAATTGCATAACCGGAAGGAAGATGAATGGTATATAATTAATAAGGTGCCCCAACTAGGGTACTTACTATTTCTCTAATAAGTTCCCGTCACAATATACATTGTGGATTTTGACACATTGTAGAATCTGATTAAAGGAGAGGAGCTATTAGGGACCACCCAAATATTTCTCGAAAAAGGCATACTTTGTGAAACAATTCATGTAGTGAAGGCGACATTAGGAAATTGAACAGGCCAGGGGCATGATTATCTGTGTTGAATCTGAAGCAATGGATACATGCATTGCAACAGAAGGAGCCAACCACCATCCCATTTTATTTTATTGCTCAACTCCGGCCACACTATATTTTTTTTAATTTTTTTCACATTTCAATTCCACGACTCGATAGTTTTAACTTCTATTTTCGATAATGGAAACTCTTGAGCATTTTCCATTTCAAAAGCGTTATGTACGTTTGAGCACCGCGCTTGCTACTTTTTCTACATCGCTTGAGAAAATTGTGAAGCCCTCTTCAGTGAGGCAAAAAGGAAACCAGCAATGGATTTCGTCTACCGCGCATAAGTAGCCTGTTCGGAAGTCGGCCTTTTCACGCTCGGACCAATCGTGTTCCTGGCACGCCCGTGCAACTCGATCACACGCCTAAGGCGTTGTTAATTCGCTCTTTTGAGGGAAACAATCGAATATCCTTTGATATATTTTTTAAACACATTTATCTCAAGAAAAATGAGTTTAGAAAATATTGCAACATTGGATAAAAATCCATTTGTCTAGAGAAAAACATGTTTTAAGAACGTATCAAATGCCATACGATAAGCATGATTTTTTGCGCGCCTAATATTCTTGATTAGTTCTGATATATCAACGGTCCCAAACATTAAAGCGGACCTGGGAAGATTTTCAAAATGCTCCGGACGGAACCGTTTTAGTCTCTTTGGGTTGGGCGGTTATATGGGTTTCTTATGGAATCCGATCGCTGGGGCCCATCAACACCTAGTCCAAGTGGGCACAGGTACGGTTGTTTTGGGCCAGTCCGGCCTAATAAGAGAGGATTGCTTACGTGCTTTCTTGCAAAATCTTGGCCGTTAATTCCCTAACAGAAATGGTCAATCCATACATCTGCTTGCTTACGTAGACTCTTAACCGAAAATGTGCAACACTTTGCGGGGCGCATTTTTCAGAGGGGCTCTACGTTCACCCATGGGTTGGTCACTTGAACACCCTAAAAAAAAAAAATTGTTTAGGATATATATAATTTTTTGTAATTTTATTTAAGTTTTGTCCTTATTGAACACCCTAGGCGTAAATATTGAACACCTATCCCAAAAAAGTTTGAAAAACTAGCCTCAATTAAAGAACTCAATTAAAAGCCATACGAGGATCCATAGCTTCCCATAGATAGTCAATTGAATAAACTAAACTCTTTTATATTTATATGACATGATATAATTTTATCTTGAGTTTGTTTGAACACTTATACTGTGAACATCCATCAATCCAGGTAATTTACAATTGAATACCTAATAGGAAATAGCTACAATACACATCCCTTATTTGGGTGACATGATATAATGGTTTTATCTCATCGGGTAACATTTTTAAGTTTTGAACTTTTCAAACAATATGATTGTAACATTTTATATGATTCATAACATTTTATCTCGTAACTTTTGCAAAAAAAAATTGTAATTTACGGGGTTGATGATACACACCCAAATAAATAAAGTGTAAGCCTTTTCCTACCTAATATATTAGCTCAAAAATAAAGTACATACTCTTAATGACAAAAACCAAAAAAAAATAGAGAGAAATAGTTAGTGAACGGAAAAAAAAAAAAAAAGAAAATCGATGACGAAAACGAGAGAAATAGTTAGTGAACGGGATCGAAAATACTAAAAATGAATTCGGTATAAGACCCAATGTTAAAATACAGATGTATCTTTTTTTTTTTTTTTTTTGAAAATGAAGATCTATAGGAAAATCTTTGGAAATATTTGAACCGGGGGATATTAAGTAAAACAAAGTAAATTTGGGAAATTCCAATGAGCAAATTAGTGTCCACACCACTTAAACTTCCAATGTTAAAATACAGATGTATCTTGATGAAGATCTATGTAGAATATTTGCGGGGGGATATTTGAATTTGGGAAATTTTAAGTCGAATTTGGGAAATTAAAGCGTAATGCACATTGGGATTTCTTAGGATCCACTTTTTCCGAGTGGACTCACAAAATCATTCATTTTTCTTAGAATTTTTTCCGAAGCGGGCTCACAAAAATTTTTTATTGACGGTTGGGAAGTGGTCGAACCAAAGTTCCACCTGTTTCAATCCAATTTTTTTTTACTCGGAAAACGGTGGGATTTTAAGACCAAAACCGTCTCGATTGAGCTGAAATTTTGTGGCCCACTCGGAAAAATGTTTTAAGAAGAATGAACGGTTCGAATCACTCGTGTGGGACCCAAACGTGGGTCCCCGGTACCCATAATTTTTCCGAATTAAAGCACTTCAAACATTTTCAAGTTTATCAAATCAAAAGGAATAATGACAAATACTACTACAATAGAATGCCTTATTAGGTGCATATTGTGGCCCCAGGTACCCATAGGTTTTCCGAATTAAAGCACTTCAAATATTTTCAAGTTTATCAAATCAAAAGGAATAATGACAAATACTACTACAATAGAGATGTTTCCAAAATGTTAATAGCACATGTTGACAGAAATTAGAGCAACGCTAGGTAGCTCGAAATGGTACCCCCAAAATGTCCTTGAAAATGAAATTAGTAGTTCAGATTCCCTTCGATGTTTAGCTAACCACGTAAATATCTGGCATTTCAATTTTGTGTAGCTTTAATCTAATCCAGTCGTTTTCACTGTATAGTGAGATGCGGCAATTTTGACAGAGTTCATATTTTGCGAAATTCGTACCGATTTCACTTTTGGGAACATTTTCGGAGTAATTTTTCGGGATATTTAACATTTTCCCATAAATTAAGCACGTCAAGAGTAGAGGGGGAGGGAGAGACAGAGTGACTGAGTGCAGAGCAGATACTTCCACTCTATACCCATTAACCCCTAGCATGCACACCGATAAGAACGAAAGTCGGTAACATTAATTTACTGCAGTTAGTTTTCTCTCCTCTCTGTTTCTATATAAACCCATCACTCCTCTCAATAATCTGCCACCTCTCTCTCTCTCTCTCTCTCAAACAACCCATTTGTCAAGAACTGAACACCTTGCCTGCAGTTTCCCTTTCTTGATTATTTCTGGCCTTTTTCTGTAATTTCTTGATCTGGGGTTTTGGTTTTGTTCTGGGATTCTGTTCTTCGCTCGGTGAGGAAGAGGAAAAAGATTAGAAGAAGAATTTCAGAGAGAGAAATGGGTCATGATCATGTGGTGCATTTCGTTTTCGGAGTCTTTGGTGAGCTCTTCGAATCCAATTGATTTTCCCTTTTCTCCTGATTTTTGTTTCAATTCCTCGCTAATTCACTCGCTTGTTTTTTCGGTTTCAGGAAATATTAATGGGTTGTTGCTGTTTTTGGAACCGACGTAAGCATCCCAATCAACATCTCTCTCTCTCTCTCTCTCTCTCTCTCTCTCTCTCTCTCTCTCTCTCTCTCTCTCTCTCTCAAGAACTTTACATTGTTTCTTCAAGAAAGTGATCAAAATGCTTAACGAAATACTAGAATTTAGTTTATCAATGGTACTAATTTTACTGATGGGTAGGATTACGTTTATGAGGATAATGAAGAACAAAACCACAGAAGAATTCTCTGGCATTCCGTACGTCATGACCTTGCTCAACTGCCTGCTCTCTGCTTGGTAACTTCTTGAAATTGCTTTTAATTCTGTTTTTAACTTTTCTTATACATCCATACGTATACGTATACACACATATGTATATCTAACTGCGCCCCTTAAGTTTCTCTCTCCACCCACCGCGTGCATTGAGACCTTGGACCTTATGAAGAATCTCTTGCACAAAACAAGATTGAAGGGTACATGTTGGAGGATATGTAGTAATTCCATATTTCCTCCTGTTTCTACTGTATCATATTCATTTTTTATTTTTAGAAATTGGAAGATTTTGATTATTCGTTCGTTTTTGTTAAAAACGAGATAAAATTGGCAGATTAACACTTTCAATCGTAAATTTATTCAGTATTATTGGCGCTGTTTTTGAATTTTTGTCAAATTTTCATGATTTTTTTAATATCATATGTCGTGCCTAACGAAATTGACAAATTAACAAAAAAAGTTTCCTTAGGACGAAAACTATGTGAGAAATATAAATTTGCAATGTCGATATAAATTATAATGTCTTTATGATCCAATTCTTCTAATTTTTCATACAACTCTGCCCTCGCAATGCAAATTAAATTACCAATCTACCCTCAATGAAATGAAACAGGTATGGCCTGCCATTTGTTTCGAA